>JAVKPL010001756.1:0-17157 GCA_032173675.1 Gastrolobium villosum
TGCTAACATCATTCAGCCTTCTTTTTAATCAATTCATTTAATCTCACCATCTTTCTCTCATATTTTACCAAGTTGTAGTCCTTTACATTGTCTACGCGTGGTTTCAAACCACGTATCATTTGGAGTTCTACCCGTCGGTTCTGCCCCTTCTTTTAGTCTAGAAAAACCTGAATTTTCGAAAATTACACTGTGGTAATCGATTACCAGTGGGTGGTAATCGATTACCACCTGTCAAAAATGAGGCAGTAGCCAATTTTTCAATTCCTCTGTTCTGGTAATCGATTACCAGCTTTGGGTAATCGATTACCTCACATGGTAATCGATTACCAAAGGCCAGTAATCGATTACCAGTGCAGACAGTAGCTAATTTTTCGTCCCCTGTTGCATGGTAATCGATTACCATGCTTGGGTAATCGATTACTATGCAGCAAAATGACAGATTACAGCAGTTTTGAGCCCCAACAAGGGTGTGTAATCCATCCCTAACCCCTTGGCACTCCACATAGCACATAATCATGTCCTAATGTAGGCTCTAGGCCCTTCCATCATGCATTTTCCTTAAGTTTAACATCAATTACATCATTCTCAAAATAATGGCCATTTACATGCAACTATGGACCATTTTTACAACATTACACATTAAGACTTCAAGGCAATGAATGTGGCAATGGACAAGTCCCATGCTCACTCAAAATATACAGTTATCCATGCCATGAATACTAAAACAATAATCAAGACTTAGCATATGACCATGAACACTAACAAAAGCATGGAAATGACATCATGCAATATGTTCATGACCTAAGTCTCAAAATACTAATGGTATGCTATGTGCACTCCATAAACTCCTCCAAAAGGTCATGCAATCCAATGCACCGCATGCCAATCCAACGTCCACTATACGGGCTTCTTGCCCGAAGCTCCTCCCGGCTCATAGTGACCTGAAATGTGGTCCCCCAAACACGGGGTGAGATATACGGATATATCTCAGTAAACCAATGGAGCTAGAGGCTCTCTCCACTCCATGGCTCACTAAAATGTATCAAAATGACATAATATGACATGCAAGTAAAACAATATCACCATCCACCTGGAGACACCCAAGAACATCCATTCATGGATTCATGTTCAAGGACTCCATCATATAACTCCCGAGACAGTCCTGGCGCCTCTCCCATGGTTGAGAAGACTCCATGGCAATACCCAACCGGAACTCCTCATGAGCCCTATCCGGCGGACGTCCCCCGCTTGGATCATCCTGATGTCGCTCCCAGAGTCAACACCATGGCATCTCCAACTGGCATTCTCCCGTAGGACGAATCCAGCGGATGTCCAAACCAACACACGTCAACTGGCCAGTGACCAAACAATTTTTCACAAAACACAAGCAATATGCATACAAGCACCCAACACATCATGTCATCACTACATAATCCAACCACAACCTTCCTCTAGGTGTGGTGGAGCTCACTAGGGATTAAACCCAAGTTCCAAGAGTTTACCTTAACACGAGCAACACCGTTCCAAACGTATGCTCCAAATCAACTTTTCACAACTCGAACCGTGTGAGGCACCCTACAACAATCATCAAATCCCAATTACACAAAAACTCATTTTTCATCAAAATTCCTCAAATTTCTATAAGTTAAAAAACCTATATTTTTCACCAAAATTTAACATAGCATTTCTAGCTTACAAACATGATTCTAAGGCCTTTTCATCTAATAGCATTTTTCCATTTGGGCTCTCTATCATCACACATCTAAAATCAAAGGTTTGGACACAAATTCATAGATCTAAGAAATCAACTATCAAAAGACCACAAATATACTTACAATGGGTAGTATGATCACCACCGAGGCTTCACTAAACCATTTGAAGCTCAAAACTCCAAGAAATCCTCAAAAACTCCAATGGGTCGGATCTGTTCTTGCTCAAAACGCGGCCAAAGAGATGGATTCAAGGCTTCTAAGTGCTACCAATGGCTTCGGAAGGTTGTTTACGATAGATTTCAACACCAAAATCAAGCGATTCGGTGGAGAAACGAAGAAATGGTGAAATGGGAAGAAAATGGTGGAATGGCTCTTTCTCCTCACTGTGAGCGCGCGAGAGATGGAGAGGAAAAGAGAGAAAGAAGGAAAGAAAAGGAGGTGGGGCCAAGTGACTTCGGTCACACGGGTCCCACACGCGATCTAACTTTAACTCCGATAAAATTTCCGATCACAAATCCTTAATCTACATATTTTTCCAGTCCATGACATATTTTTATTTCTCCAAAATATTGATACAAATTTCACACCTATCTGTACACTCACACCTCAGTATTTTAACACTAAAAATTCACTATTCATCAATTTTTCCCAAATTTGCCTATTTACTCAATTTTCCGCCCTGATTCCATTTTCAGCATTATTTTTGTCATATGAAATCTCTAACTCAATATTTAAGCCTCATAACACACGGTTGGCAAATTACAATTTTGCCCTTTTTGCCCCTTTTGGCCATAAACCTTGGATTTTCACTAATCCATCAACTTTCATTTCATAATATAACATTAAAATAAACATTTAAATATTTGAGGTGTTATATTCACCCCACCTTTTTGAAATTTTGTCCGCAAAATTAAATCATACCTGCTCACTAACTCAGGATACAGCCGGAGAATCTCGTCCTCCCGCTCCCAAGTAGCCTCCTCAGGTGTGCGGCCTTCCCACTGAATCTTCAGCATGGGAATCACTTTACTTCTCAATCGCTTTTCACTGCGATCTAACACTGCAATAGGACCAATGGGAGTCTTCAAATTCTCCCTGATTTCAATATTATCCGGCATCACCACATGTGATTCGTCCGGAACATAACGTCGCAACTGCGACACATGAAACACATCATGTAAATTAGACAACTGCGGGGGTAAGGCAAGCTGATAGGCCACCAATCCTACTCTTTTCATAATCTGATATGGCCCAATGAATCGTGGACTCAGCTTCCTCACACCCAACGCACGGCCAACACCTGTGACCGGCGACAAACGTACAAAAACATGGTCACCTTCCTCGAATTCCAGCGGTCTATGCTTATTGTCATAATAGCTTTTCTGCCGATTCTGTGCCTGTTTCAATTTTTCTCTGATCATTTCAATTTGCACTGTCGTTTCCTGCACAAAATCCGGACCAAATCTTTCTTTATCGCCTACCTCAGTCCAACAAGTGGGCGTACGACACCTCCTGCCATACAAAACCTCATATGGTGCCATACCCAGACTGGAATGAAAACTGTTATTATAAGAAAATTCCACCAGTGGTAAGTACTTATCCCAAGCGTTACCCTGTTCCAGTGTGCATGCTCTCAACATATCCTCAAGTGTCTGTATGGTCCTCTCAGTCTGACCATCAGTCTGCGGGTGATAAGCAGTGCTCAGTCGAAGCTGAGTGCCAAAAGCCTGCTGCAAAGCTCCCCAAAATCGTGAAGTAAACTTCGGGTCCCGATCACTCACAATGCTAATCGGTATCCCATGGAGTCTAACAATCTCCTTTACATACAGTGTAGCCAACTTCTCTGTGGTGTAATCCACTCGCACCGGTAGAAAATGTGCAGACTTCGTGAGTCGGTCCACAATAACCCAAATCGAATCATAACCAGCTTGAGTTCGCGGCAATCCAACAACAAAATCCATTGAAATACTTTCCCATTTCCATTCAGGTATATCCAGCGGCTGAAGTAATCCAGCAGGTTTCTGATGCTCTATTTTCACTTTTTGACAAACCAAGCACTTAGACACGTACTCGGCAACATCCCTTTTCATACCAGGCCACCAGAACTTAACTTTCAAATCTTGGTACATCTTTGTGGCACCTGGGTGGATAGAATATTGACCCTTATGGGCCTCAGTCATAACTTCCTCTGCAAGTTCCTTGGGCACAACAATCCTGCCCTGATATAATAATAGCCCCTGTTCATTAACAGATATGCCACTCTGGCCTTTCAAATACTTTATACTTTCATTGCGAATCTGAGTCTCTTTAATCTTCTCGTGCAGCTCGTTTTCAATCCGAGTCAACTCCATATCACACATTCTTCCTGCAAAGAAATCCGTTATTTTCATATCACGGAATTGCTCAATCACTTCATTGTCCCACATCATCATATGAGATAAATTAACAGACTTCCTACTCAATGCATCTGCCACAACATTGGCCTTTCCCGGGTGGTATTTCAGCTCAAAATCATAATCTTTCAAGAATTCAACCCATCTACGCTGCCTCATATTCAGCTCCTTCTGATCAAATAAATATTTCAAGCTTTTATGGTCGCTGAACACAGCAAATTTCATCCCATACAGAAAGTGCCTCCAAATTTTCAAGGCAAAAACAATAGCAGCCAATTCTAAGTCATGCGTCGGATAATTTTCTTCATGCGGCCTTAACTGCCTAGACGCATATGCAATCACTTTTCCTTCCTGCATCAGCACGCTCCCTAAACCTTTCTTAGAAGCGTCACAATATAACACAAACTCACCCTCCGGATCAGGTAGAGTCAACACCGGAGCAGTAGTCAATTTCTCTTTTAGTAGCAGAAAACAGTCCTCACATTCCTGGGTCCACACAAAAGGAGTATCCTTTCGTGTCAATCGAGTCAACGGTAGAACCATTGCAGAAAATCCCTGTATAAATCGGCGATAATAGCCAGCAAGCCCCAGAAAACTTCTAATTTCAGTCACAGTCTTAGGTCTTTCCCAGTCACTCACCGCTTCAATCTTGCTTGGATCCACTGCAACACCGCTTGCAGAAATAACATGACCCAAAAATTGCACCTCAGACAACCAGAATTCACACTTAGACGGTTTAGCATACAGTTTCTTGTCTTTCAACACCTGCAACACAGTCCTCAAATGGTCGACGTGCTCCTCCTTACTCTTAGAGTAGATCAAAATGTCATCAATAAAAACAATTACAAACTGGTCCAAAAACGGTTTGAAAATGCGGTTCATATAATCCATGAACACCGCCGGGGCATTAGTAAGCCCAAAAGGAATCACTTGATATTCAAAATGTCCATATCTGGATCGGAAAGCTGTTTTAGGTACATCCTCCGGTTTAATCCGAATCTGGTGATATCCGGACCGGAGATCAATCTTTGAAAATACACAGGCACCCCTCAACTGATCTAATAAATCATCAATACGCGGTAATGGGTACCGGTTCTTAATAGTCACTTTATTCAGCTGTCGGTAGTCAGTGCACAATCTCATGCTACCATCCTTTTTCTTTACAAATATAACCGGTGCTCCCCACGGAGACACACTCGGCCTAATAAAATTCTTCGCAGACAGTTCTTCAATATGTTTCTTCAACTCAGCCAACTCAAGTGGCGACATCCGGTATGGAGCCAAGGAGATCGGCCCCACACCAGGCAATAAATCAATCGAGAATTCAATCTCTCTCTCAGGTGGGAATTCCGGTATCTCATCCGGAAATACGTCCTCAAACTCATTAACAACTGGAATAGTAGAAATCTCTTCCTTTTTATCACCTACCAATCCGCCCAACAAGACATAACCCAAATCTCCAGCCTTCAAGGCTTTCACAGTCTGACTGACAGACAAATACAAAGACGGACAAACAGACGGCCTCTCGTGAGATAGCAACAACCTCTTCCCGCAGCAATCAATCATTGCGCAGTTCCGAGACAACCAATCCATCCCCAAAATTAAATTGACAGAGGCCAGGGGTAAGATAATTAAATCAATGGTGTAACCCCTGCCTAAATAAGTGAACTTCACATCTTCACAGATCCAAGACGATTCACTAACCTCTCCTGTAGCAGTAGTAATACGCATCGGAGGAACCATCCGTGTTACCTTTAAGTCCAACGCCTTAGCCACATAGTCCGCCACAAATGAATGTGTAGCTCCCGAATCAAACAACACAGATAAATCAACATTAGATAGAAAAATTATACCTTTAACCAAATTCGGAGCCTTTTCAGTACGTTGCGCATTTGTGGTATAAACTCGTCCCACAGTAGGAACAACAGCAATAGGAGCAGCAGTAGTAGTAGTAGCTGGCGGCAAGGCCTGCAGATTCGCAGCCTGCCCCGAAGAAGATGGACAATTTCTAGCAAAGTGGCCATTCCGACCACATTTATAACAAGCCGACGGATCAGCACCACACACACCTTTGTGGTATTTACCACACTTCCCACATTGTGGGGTAGGATATCTGTTCGCAGCACCACCACCACCAGTATTTCCACCCCTCTTGAACTGACCAGGAGGCTGCCTCACATGCAACCCCCTACCTCTATTATTATTATTGTAACCTCCTCTGTTGGTATTACCAGAAGGACCAGGTGTCCTCTTAACATCTTGCTCTTTTGCCCTCAGATTTCGGATACCTCCCATAAACAGTCTCGACCCTCTTACATTGGGTCACCAAATCAGCAAAGTTTCTCACCGCCGTATTAGACATCCTCTTAGCAATCTTCTCACTCAGCCCTCTTTGGAATTTAGCTGACAAGAACTCCGGAGTAGGTAGAGTACCTCCATAATTAGCAAACTTCACAAGTTCATTAAATTTCGCCACATAGGCATCCACAGTCATAACTCCCTGTACCAGATTATCAAATTCACCTTGCTTTGCCTCCCGAACATCGCGGGGAAAATATTCTTCATGAAATAATCCTTCAAACATAGTCCAAGTAAGGACCTCACCCTGAATAACAAATGGGCGAGACACATTGTCCCACCACTCCTGGGCATCACCCTCCAGCATATAAACAGAATACAATAACTTCTGAGGATCTTGGCATCTCATAACCTGAAAAATCTTGTCCATACCCCTCAACCAAGCAGTGACCTCCTTTGGGTCCCTTGACCCCAGAAATGCGGGTGGCTTATGTTTCCTAAAAGATATGAGCCTACGCTCATCGTCAGCATTATCAAGCACCTGCCCAGCAGCCCCAGTAGATTGGGCAACAGATGATGGATCAGGAACATAGCTAGGATCCGTAGTAGTATGATGACTAGCCTCACCAGTGTGGTGACTAGCCCCACTCTCCCCCTGTTGGGGAGTAACAGATGGCGTCGGTGTAGGAGTCACCGTAGCCGTATGCGGAGGTGTATCTTCCCTCCTAGGACGACCTCTATCCGCCCTCAACTCAACCATAAAGGCCTGCATCATATCCTGATTTGCTTTCATCAGGTTCTCAGTCATATTTCTGTTTGCAGCCGTTTCCGCCTGCAGAGCATTCAGTGCTGCAGTGACCGGATCCGGTGGCAAAGGACCTGCACCACGTGCCCCACGGCGACCTCGTGCCCTACTCATGATATCTGTACATGTAACACAAAGGAATGAGTTGATCAGACCCACACTGAGGAATCACATATACATTAATCATAAATAGTTCACAGATAGCTATGACACACAAGATACAACATACACAAACAATCAGAGTTCCCTAAACAAAACTGCTCTGATACCATAAATTGTAACAGCCCGTTGTACACCGGTATTGTTAACATTGATTATGATATTAAGCGCAGTTACAATCACAGTGATTAGGTTAATTAAATTACGGGCAATTTTTTCTTTTAACATATCCTTTCTTTTACAACAATACATTCTCCGTAATCAATTAAAACCCCACTATAATTGTAAAAGCAATTTGCGGAAGCATACATCTTTGCTAACATCATTCAGCCTTCTTTTTAATCAATTCATTTAATCTCACCATCTTTCTCTCATATTTTACCAAGTTGTAGTCCTTTACATTGTCTACGCGTGGTTTCAAACCACGTATCATTTGGAGTTCTACCCATCAAGTTATACCCCTTTCTTTTAGTCTAGAAAAACCTGAATTTTCGAAAATTACACTGTGGTAATCGATTACCAGTGGGTGGTAATCGATTACCACCTGTCAAAAATGAGGCAGTAGCCAATTTTTCAATTCCTCTGTTCTGGTAATCGATTACCAGCTTTGGGTAATCGATTACCTCACATGGTAATCGATTACCAAAGGCCAGTAATCGATTACCAGTGCAGACAGTAGCTAATTTTTCGTCCCCTGTTGCATGGTAATCGATTACCATGCTTGGGTAATCGATTACTATGCAGCAAAATGACAGATTACAGCAGTTTTGAGCCCCAACAAGGGTGTGTAATCCATCCCTAACCCCTTGGCACTCCACATAACACATAATCATGTCCTAATGTTGGCTCTAGGCCCTTCCATCATGCATTTTCCTTAAGTTTAACATCAATTACATCATTCTCAAAATAATGGCCATTTACATGCAACTATGGACCATTTTTACAACATTACACATTAAGACTTCAAGGCAATGAATGTGGCAATGGACAAGTCCCATGCTCACTCAAAATATACAGTTATCCATGCCATGAATACTAAAACAATAATCAAGACTTAGCATATGACCATGAACACTAACAAAAGCATGGAAATGACATCATGCAATATGTTCATGACCTAAGTCTCAAAATACTAATGGTATGCTATGTGCACTCCATAAACTCCTCCAAAAGGTCATGCAATCCAATGCACCGCATGCCAATCCAACGTCCACTATACGGGCTTCTTGCCCGAAGCTCCTCCCGGCTCATAGTGACCTGAAATGTGGTCCCCCAAACACGGGGTGAGATATACGGATATATCTCAGTAAACCAATGGAGCTAGAGGCTCTCTCCACTCCATGGCTCACTAAAATGTATCAAAATGACATAATATGACATGCAAGTAAAACAATATCACCATCCACCTGGAGACACCCAAGAACATCCATTCATGGATTCATGTTCAAGGACTCCATCATATAACTCCCGAGACAGTCCTGGCGCCTCTCCCATGGTTGAGAAGACTCCATGGCAATACCCAACCGGAACTCCTCATGAGCCCTATCCGGCGGACGTCCCCCGCTTGGATCATCCTGATGTCGCTCCCAGAGTCAACACCATGGCATCTCCAACTGGCATTCTCCCGTAGGACGAATCCAGCGGATGTCCAAACCAACACACGTCAACTGGCCAGTGACCAAACAATTTTTCACAAAACACAAGCAATATGCATACAAGCACCCAACACATCATGTCATCACTACATAATCCAACCACAACCTTCCTCTAGGTGTGGTGGAGCTCACTAGGGATTAAACCCAAGTTCCAAGAGTTTACCTTAACACGAGCAACACCGTTCCAAACGTATGCTCCAAATCAACTTTTCACAACTCGAACCGTGTGAGGCACCCTACAACAATCATCAAATCCCAATTACACAAAAACTCATTTTTCATCAAAATTCCTCAAATTTCTATAAGTTAAAAAACCTATATTTTTCACCAAAATTTAACATAGCATTTCTAGCTTACAAACATGATTCTAAGGCCTTTTCATCTAATAGCATTTTTCCATTTGGGCTCTCTATCATCACACATCTAAAATCAAAGGTTTGGACACAAATTCATAGATCTAAGAAATCAACTATCAAAAGACCACAAATATACTTACAATGGGTAGTATGATCACCACCGAGGCTTCACTAAACCATTTGAAGCTCAAAACTCCAAGAAATCCTCAAAAACTCCAATGGGTCGGATCTGTTCTTGCTCAAAACGCGGCCAAAGAGATGGATTCAAGGCTTCTAAGTGCTACCAATGGCTTCGGAAGGTTGTTTACGATAGATTTCAACACCAAAATCAAGCGATTCGGTGGAGAAACGAAGAAATGGTGAAATGGGAAGAAAATGGTGGAATGGCTCTTTCTCCTCACTGTGAGCGCGCGAGAGATGGAGAGGAAAAGAGAGAAAGAAGGAAAGAAAAGGAGGTGGGGCCAAGTGACTTCGGTCACACGGGTCCCACACGCGATCTAACTTTAACTCCGATAAAATTTCCGATCACAAATCCTTAATCTACATATTTTTCCAGTCCATGACATATTTTTATTTCTCCAAAATATTGATAAAAATTTCACACCTATCTGTACACTCACACCTCAGTATTTTAACACTAAAAATTCACTATTCATCAATTTTTCCCAAATTTGCCTATTTACTCAATTTTCCGCCCTGATTCCATTTTCAGCATTATTTTTGTCATATGAAATCTCTAACTCAATATTTAAGCCTCATAACACACGGTTGGCAAATTACAATTTTGCCCTTTTTGCCCCTTTTGGCCATAAACCTTGGATTTTCACTAATCCATCAACTTTCATTTCATAATATAACATTAAAATAAACATTTAAATACTTGAGGTGTTATATTCACCCCACCTTTTTGAAATTTTGTCCGCAAAATTAAATCATACCTGCTCACTAACTCAGGATACAGCCGGAGAATCTCGTCCTCCCGCTCCCAAGTAGCCTCCTCAGGTGTGCGGCCTTCCCACTGAATCTTCAGCATGGGAATCACTTTACTTCTCAATCGCTTTTCACTGCGATCTAACACTGCAATAGGACCAATGGGAGTCTTCAAATTCTCCCTGATTTCAATATTATCCGGCATCACCACATGTGATTCATCCGGAACATAACGTCGCAACTGCGACACATGAAACACATCATGTAAATTAGACAACTGCGGGGGTAAGGCAAGCTGATAGGCCACCAATCCTACTCTTTTCATAATCTGATATGGCCCAATGAATCGTGGACTCAGCTTCCTCACACCCAACGCGCGGCCAACACCTGTGACCGGCGACAAACGTACAAAAACATGGTCACCTTCCTCGAATTCCAGCGGTCTATGCTTATTGTCGTAATAGCTTTTCTGCCGATTCTGTGCCTGTTTCAATTTTTCTCTGATCATTTCAATTTGCACTGTCGTTTCCTGCACAAAATCCGGACCAAATCTTTCTTTATCGCCTACCTCAGTCCAACAAGTGGGCGTACGACACCTCCTGCCATACAAAACCTCATATGGTGCCATACCCAGACTGGAATGAAAACTGTTATTATAAGAAAATTCCACCAGTGGTAAGTACTTATCCCAAGCGTTACCCTGTTCCAGTGTGCATGCTCTCAACATATCCTCAAGTGTCTGTATGGTCCTCTCAGTCTGACCATCAGTCTGCGGGTGATAAGCAGTGCTCAGTCGAAGCTGAGTGCCAAAAGCCTGCTGCAAAGCTCCCCAAAATCGTGAAGTAAACTTCGGGTCCCGATCACTCACAATGCTAATCGGTACCCCATGGAGTCTAACAATCTCCTTTACATACAGTGTAGCCAGCTTCTCTGTGGTGTAATCCACTCGCACCGGTAGAAAATGTGCAGACTTCGTGAGTCGGTCCACAATAACCCAAATCGAATCATAACCAGCTTGAGTTCGCGGCAATCCAACAACAAAATCCATAGAAATACTTTCCCATTTCCATTCAGGTATATCCAGCGGCTGAAGTAATCCAGCTGGTTTCTGATGCTCTACTTTCACTTTTTGACAAACCAAGCACTTAGACACGTACTCGGCAACATCCCTTTTCATACCAGGCCACCAGAACTTAACTTTCAAATCTTGGTACATCTTTGTGGCACCTGGGTGGATAGAATATTGACCCTTATGGGCCTCAGTCATAACTTCCTCTGCAAGTTCCTTGGGCACAACAATCCTGCCCTGATATAATAATAGCCCCTGTTCATTAACAGATATGCCACTCTGGCCTTTCAAATACTTTATACTTTCATTGCGAATCTGAGTCTCTTTAATCTTCTCGTGCAGCTCGTTTTCAATCCGAGTCAACTCCATATCACACATTCTTCCTGCAAAGAAATCCGTTATTTTCATGTCACGAAATTGCTCAATCACTTCATTGTCCCACATCATCATATGAGATAAATTAACAGACTTCCTACTCAATGCATCTGCCACAACATTGGCCTTTCCCGGGTGGTATTTCAGCTCAAAATCATAATCTTTCAAGAATTCAACCCATCTACGCTGCCTCATATTCAGCTCCTTCTGATCAAATAAATATTTCAAGCTTTTATGGTCGCTAAACACAGCAAATTTCATCCCATACAGAAAGTGCATCCAAATTTTCAAGGCAAAAACAATGGCAGCCAATTCTAAGTCATGCGTCGGATAATTTTCTTCATGCGGCCTTAACTGCCTAGACGCATATGCAATCACTTTTCCTTCCTGCATCAGCACGCTCCCTAAACCTTTCTTAGAAGCGTCACAATATAACACAAACTCACCCTCCGGATCAGGTAGAGTCAACACCGGAGCAGTAGTCAATTTCTCTTTTAGCAGCAGAAAACAGTCCTCACATTCCTGGGTCCACACAAAAGGAGTATCCTTTCGTGTCAATCGAGTCAACGGTAGAACCATTGCAGAAAATCCCTGTATAAATCGGCGATAATAGCCAGCAAGCCCCAGAAAACTTCTAATTTCGGTCACAGTCTTAGGTCTTTCCCAGTCACTCACCGCTTCAATCTTGCTTGGATCCACTGCAACACCGCTTGCAGAAATAACATGACCCAAAAATTGCACCTCAGACAACCAGAATTCACACTTAGACGGTTTAGCATACAGTTTCTTGTCTTTCAACACCTGCAACACAGTCCTCAAATGGTCGACGTGCTCCTCCTTACTCTTAGAGTAGATCAAAATGTCATCAATAAAAACAATTACAAACTGGTCCAAAAACGGTTTGAAAATGCGGTTCATATAATCCATGAACACCGCCGGGGCATTAGTAAGCCCGAAAGGAATCACTTGATATTCAAAATGTCCATATCTGGATCGGAAAGCTGTTTTAGGTACATCCTCCGGTTTAATCCGAATCTGGTGATATCCGGACCGGAGATCAATCTTTGAAAATACACAGGCACCCCTCAACTGATCTAATAAATCATCAATACGCGGTAATGGGTACCGGTTCTTAATAGTCACTTTATTCAGCTGTCGGTAGTCAGTGCACAATCTCATGCTACCATCCTTTTTCTTTACAAATATAACCGGTGCTCCCCACGGAGACACACTCGGCCTAATAAAATTCTTCGCAGACAGTTCTTCAATATGTTTCTTCAACTCAGCCAACTCAAGTGGCGACATCCGGTATGGAGCCAAGGAGATCGGCCCCACACCAGGCAATAAATCAATCGAGAATTCAATCTCTCTCTCAGGTGGGAATTCCGGTATCTCATCCGGAAATACGTCCTCAAACTCATTAACAACTGGAATAGTAGAAATCTCTTCCTTTTTATCACCTACCAATCCGCCCAACAAGACATAACCCAAATCTCCAGCCTTCAAGGCTTTCACAGTCTGACTAACAGACAAATACAAAGACGGACAAACAGACGGCCTCTCGTGAGATAACAACAACCTCTTCCCGCAGCAATCAATCATTGCGCAGTTCCGAGACAACCAATCCATCCCCAAAATTAAATTGACAGAGGCCAGGGGTAAGATAATTAAATCAATGGTGTAACCCCTGCCTAAATAAGTGAACTTCACATCTTCACAGATCCAAGACGATTCACTAACCTCGCCTGTAGCAGTAGTAATACGCATCGGAGGAACCATCCGTGTTACCTTTAAGTCCAACGCCTTAGCCACATAGTCCGCCACAAATGAATGTGTAGCTCCCGAATCAAACAACACAGATAAATCAACATTAGATAGAAAAATTATACCTTTAACCAAATTCGGAGCCTTTTCAGTACGTTGCGCATTTGTGGTATAAACTCGTCCCACAGTAGGAACAACAGCAATAGGAGCAGCAGTAGTAGTAGTAGCTGGCGGCAAGGCCTGCAGATTCGCAGCCTGCCCCGAAGAAGATGGACAATTTCTAGCAAAGTGGCCATTCCGACCACATTTATAACAAGCCGACGGATCAGCACCACACACACCTTTGTGGTATTTACCACACTTCCCACATTGTGGGGTAGGATATCTGTTCGCAGCACCACCACCGCCAGTATTTCCGCCCCTCTTGAACTGACCAGGAGGCTGCCTCACATGCAACCCCCTACCTCTATTATTATTATTAAAACCTCCTCTGTTGGTATTACCAGAAGGACCAGGTGTCCTCTTAACATCTTGCTCTTTTGCCGACTCAGATTTCGGATACCTCCCATAGACAGTCTCGACCCTCTTACATTGGGTCACCAAATCAGCAAAGTTTCTCACCGCCGTATTAGACATCCTCTTAGCAATCTTCTCACTCAGCCCTCTTTGGAATTTAGCTGACAAGAACTCCGGAGTAGGTAGAGTACCTCCATAATTAGCAAACTTCACAAGTTCATTAAATTTCGCCACATAGGCATCCACAGTCATAACTCCCTGTACCAACTTATCAAATTCTCCTTGCTTTGCCTCCCGAACATCGCGGGGAAAATATTCTTCATGAAATAATCCTTCAAACATAGTCCAAGTAAGGACCTCACCCTGAATAACAAACGGGCGAGACACATTGTCCCACCACTCCTGGGCATCACCCTCCAGCATATAAACAGAATACAATAACTTCTGAGGATCTTGGCATCTCATAACCTGAAAAATCTTGTCCATACTCCTCAACCAAGCAGTGACCTCCTTTGGGTCCCTTGACCCCAGAAATGCGGGTGGCTTATGTTTCCTAAAAGATATGAGCCTACGCTCATCGTCAGCATTATCAAGCACCTGCCCAGCAGCCCCAGTAGATTGGGCAACAGATGATGGATCAGGAATATAGCTCGGATCCGTAGTAGTATGATGACTAGCCTCACCAGTGTGGTGACTAGCCCCACTCTCCCCCTGTTGGGGAGTAACAGATGGCGTCGGTGTAGGAGTCACCGTAGCCGTATGCGGAGGTGTATCTTCCCTCCTAGGACGACCTCTATCCGCCCTCAACTCAACCATAAAGGCCTGCATCATATCCTGATTTGCTTTCATCAGGTTCTCAGTCATATTTCTGTTTGCAGCCGTTTCCGCCTGCAGAGCATTCAGTGCTGCAGTGACCGGATCCGGTGGCAAAGGACCTGCACCACGTGCCCCACGGCGACCTCGTGCCCTACTCATGATATCTGTACATGTAACACAAAGGAATAAGTTGATCAGACCCACACTGAGGAATCACATATACATTAATCATAAATAGTTCACAGATAGCTATGACACACAAGATACAACATACACAAACAATCAGAGTTCCCTCACAAAACTGCTCTGATACCATAAATTGTAACAGCCCGTTGTACACCGGTATTGTTAACATTGATTATGATATTAAGCGCAGTTACAATCACAGTGATTAGGTTAATTAAATTACGGCAAATTTTTCTTTTAACATAATCCTTTCTTTTTCAACAATACATTCTCCGTAATCAATTAAAACCACACAATAATTGTAAAAGCAATTTGCGGAAGCATACATCTTTGCTAACATCATTCATCCTTCTTTTTAATCAATTCATTTAATCTCACCATCTTACTCTCATATTTTACCAAGTTGTAGTCCTTTACATTGTCTACGCGTGGTTTCAAACCACGTATCATTTGGAGTTCTACCCATCAAGTTATACCCCTTTCTTTTAGTCTAGAAAAACCTGAATTTTCGAAAATTACACTGTGGTAATCGATTACCAGTGGGTGGTAATCGATTACCACCTGTCAAAAATGAGGCAGTAGCCAATTTTTCAATTCCTCTGTTCTGGTAATCGATTACCAGCTTTGGGTAATCGATTACCTCACATGGTAATCGATTACCAAAGGCCAGTAATCGATTACCAGTGCAGACAGTAGCTAATTTTTCGTCCCCTGTTGCATGGTAATCGATTACCATGCTTGGGTAATCGATTACTATGCAGCAAAATGACAGATTACAGCAGTTTTGAGCCCCAACAAGGGTGTGTAATCCATCCCTAACCCCTTGGCACTCCACATAGCACATAATCATGTCCTAATGTTGGCTCTAGGCCCTTCCATCATGCATTTTCCTTAAGTTTAACATCAATTACATCATTCTCAAAATAATGGCCATTTACATGCAACTATGGACCATTTTTACAACATTACACATTAAGACTTCAAGGCAATGAATGTGGCAATGGATAAGTCCCATGCTCACTCAAAATATACAGTTATCCATGCCATGAATACTAAAACAATAATCAAGACTTAGCATATGACCATGAACACTAACAAAAGCATGGAAATGACATCATGCAATATGTTCATGACCTAAGTCTCAAAATACTAATGGTATGCTATGTGCACTCCATAAACTCCTCCAAAAGGTCATGCAATCCAATGCACCGCATGCCAATCCAACGTCCACTATACGGGCTTCTTGCCCGAAGCTCCTCCCGGCTCATAGTGACCTGAAATGTGGTCCCCCAAACACGGGGTGAGATATACGGATATATCTCAGTAAACCAATGGAGCTAGAGGCTCTCTCCACTCCATGGCTCACTAAAATGTATCAAAATGACATAATATGACATGCAAGTAAAACAATATCACCATCCACCTGGAGACACCCAAGAACATCCATTCATGGATTCATGTTCAAGGACTCCATCATATAACTCCCGAGACAGTCCTGGCGCCTCTCCCATGGTTGAGAAGACTCCATGGCAATACCCAACCGGAACTCCTCATGAGCCCTATCCGGCGGACGTCCCCCGCTTGGATCATCCTGATGTCGCTCCCAGAGTCAACACCATGGCATCTCCAACTGGCATTCTCCCGTAGGACGAATCCAGCGGATGTCCAAACCAACACACGTCAACTGGCCAGTGACCAAACAATTTTTCACAAAACACAAGCAATATGCATACAAGCACCCAACACATCATGTCATCACTACATAATCCAACCACAACCTTCCTCTAGGTGTGGTGGAGCTCACTAGGGATTAAACCCAAGTTCCAAGAGTTTACCTTAACACGAGCAACACCGTTCCAAACGTATGCTCCAAATCAACTTTTCACAACTCGAACCGTGTGAGGCACCCTACAACAATCATCAAATCCCAATTACACAAAAACTCATTTTTCATCAAAATTCCTCAAATTTCTATAAGTTAAAAACCTATATTTTTCACCAAAATTTAACATAGCATTTCTAGCTTACAAACATGATTCTAAGGCCTTTTCATCTAATAGCATTTTTCCATTTGGGCTCTCTATCATCACACATCTAAAATCAAAGGTTTGGACACAAATTCA
>JAVKPL010001757.1:0-17228 GCA_032173675.1 Gastrolobium villosum
AATTCATTGTTGTTTTCTTTGATGATGTATTAATTTACAGCTCATCCATGACAGATCACAAGACTCATTTAGCAACAGCATTGAATTGCTTGATTAACAACTTATTTTTTGTCAAGTTGAGTAAGTGTGAATTTGGAGCAAGTGAGATTGCATATTTGGGACATGTGGTGATAGCAAAGGGGGTGAAAGCAGAATCCTAGAAAAATTGAAGCTATACTTGAATGGCCAACTCCCAAGTCTATTAAACAACTCCCAATAGAAAAATTTATTTTTTATTTTGCTGTGCCATAATAATTTCTAAATTATAAATTTGAAAAAAAATTTACCTATATTTTTTTAGGGTTTTATTAATCTCATGTTAAAGGAGATAAATTATCTCATGTCATAGAGATGAATTTGTGAGCTCCACCATCTGAAAAAAAAAAAAGGTGGCACGGTTATCGAAGGGTGTGTAGGAGAGAAAGTTATCACATGTAGCATGAGAGTAGTTTTTCCCATTTTTTTATTATGGTTAAACAATATAAAAGAGATCTTTAAAAATGAGAGATGTATTTGAGAGATGATTATTTTTTCAAAGTAATTTTTTTCTTGCTATTTTTTTTTTTTTTCATAAAAGTGGAAGGCCAAGCCCAGAAATTACACAGACCGAGTATTCATATACAAACTCAACTGCTCCATCAACAAGTTGGAGCTCAACTCTAACCAAGAAGGTAAAATATTAACAGGGGGAGAGGAGTAAAACATCAAACTCTTCACCCTTGAGACTAAAACCAAGTTTAGCTAAAAAATCTGCACAGATATTGGATTCTCTAGGGATAAACTCCAGTTGCAATTTTTCAAAATCTTGAGCAGCTTTCCGAATCTTGTAAATCAGGGATCAAAAACCCAGAAATCTCGGCATCCTTCTCCAAACAAAGAATAGCCTCTTTGCTATCACAACCAATCCAAATCTTGGTGTCGTTTAAGTCCCCAGCCATCTTGAGGCCATGATATAAGCCCCATAACTCAGCTTCCAATGCAGTACATGTACCTATATTAAATGAGAATCCACCTTTCCACTCTCCATTGGAGGAGCAAATCAAACCTCCACTGGCTCCTTTGCTAGAAGCTAAGTTACAGGCACCATCAACAAACAGTCTAGCATGAAATTGTGCCTTAAGCTGCCCATTATTCCCAGAACTAAGATTATCAGCAGAATCAAAACAAGGAACAACAGGACAGGTGCTTCTCTTCATATCAGCTAAGTAAACCATAATTGTATGAACTGGATCCTGAGGTAGTGAAAAAGAATCTTCATGGACAGTAGAATTTCTCCACTGCCATAGAAACCAGCATGTCACAAAGAAAATCTCCTTCCAAGATTTCCAAAGTTGACTAGAAAATTGTTGAAACAGATTGAGTTTAAACCAATCTATTCCTTCAACTGATAGAAAATTACTTGGAATATTGCCTGAAAACCATCTCTCCCAGATTTGCCTAGCCACCTACAATCTCTCAACACATGCAAGACTGTTTCATGACAGCTATAACAGGTGGGACACCTAAGTTCCCCTTCATTCCACTGACCTGTCATTGACCTCACAGGAATTTTATTTAAACAGGCAAGCCAAATGAAAACTGCTATCCTATAAGGACCTCTCCATCTCCAAATAATAGTCCATATTTTATCCTTTCCAACAGTAGATTCGGATAGATGACAGTAAGCATTCCTCACAAATGACTTGCTTGGGCTACTCCACTTCCAATTCAAACTATCATCTGGATCATCATTGTCAGGTGGCCTAATACCTCTAAGCTTATTTAAGGTATCAATATCCAACCAATTTTGAAGGCAGCTCCATCTCCAATCCCCTGTACCAGGATCAACATAATCACAAACTTTTAAAGAAATCTGAGAATCAGGAGGTTTATAAACAGCAAGATCATAAACACTCCTATTCCAACCTCCCCACAAATCAGTCCAGAAACATCTCCTTTCCATTTCCAATGACCCACTCAAGATGTCGGAAAAGAGTATCTCTAGCTATACATATATTCTTCCACAGAGGAGAATCAGTAGCTTTTGAGATTAAATCACGGTTAGGATTTAATTTCCTACCATATTTCCCTAGCATAACCTGGGCCCAGAGGTTGTTATGATCATTCATGACCTTCCAAGCTAATTTCTGCATAAATGCTGTATTTTGTCTTCTCAAGTTTATAATGCCTAGCCCACCACATTCCCTAGGCATACACATTTGCTCCCAGGATACATAATGAGCTTTTCTTTTATTATCAGAATCCCCCAAATGAAATTCCACTGCAATCTCTCAATTTCCTGACACACATGAATAGGAAGCATGTTGTTTTGCATATGGAAAGAAGGTATGGCAGAGATAATACTCTTGGCTAAAGTGATCCTACCCGCCAAGGAGAGGCTTTGATTTCCACCCTTGAAGTCACCTTGAACTCTAGATATAACATCAGCATAGTGATCTCTTTTTACTCTACCATGCCTCATCAGGGATCCCAAATAACATCCAAGATTGCTGACTTTATTAAAGCCACTAACAAATGTGACAAAATGTATTATCTCCTGAGATACATTCTTAGAAAAGTATATGAGGGACTTCTCCACACTAACACATTGTCCTGACATCATTGAAAATTTCTTCAAATAGTTGGTGATTGATTCCAGCTGATCTAAAGAAGCTTCAGCAAATAGGATGACATCATCTGCAAACATTAAGTGGGATATTAATGGTCTAGATTTACCAGCCCTCATTGGCCTCCACCTCATCCATAATTAAATGGGTTAATTTCTCCATACATAGGACAAATAGATAGAGGGATATTGGATCCCCTTGTCTAATCCCACGCTGAATACTAAAGCCAGCAGTCCGAGCACCATTCCACAATACCTCCAAGTAAGGACTAGTCACACAACTGAAAATAGCTTCAATTAAATCCCCTGGTAGCTTCACTTCCTCCAAAACTGATCTGATGAAACTCCAATTAAGCTTGTCATAAGCTCTCTAAGTCAATTTTGATAGAGAAAAAGCTTTTCCTACCCTTCATTTTATGCATAGCATGAACCATCTCCTGAGCAATGATTATATTGTCTTGGATTTACCTTTTAGGAACAAAACTAACCTGATTTGGAGAAATGAGACTTCCCAAAAGAGGTTTAATTTTGTTAGCAAGAATCTTACTAAGGCCCTTGTAGATAGAGTTACAAAGGGCAATAGGTCTAAACCAATGTTGTTAAAACGTAGAGTCTATGTAAAATCGGTAGGGGTGAGCAAAAGCGTAAAATCGCAAAACGTAAACGAATCGTAAGAGTTTACCAACGTATTAAAAATAAAATATATATCCAACATATATAAAACGAAAACCCACAAACATGTTTATTTTATAAGAATGTCAATTTTAATCTTTGTTTTAATTTATATAGAATAATTTTAATGTATTAATTATATAAGTTATTAAATTCAAGCTAATTAATGACTAAAAATATATATATTTTTTATTATTATTAAGTCTTATATATATTTGAACTATGCAAAAAAAAATCATATTACGTTTTGACACTACGTTTGAACCGTTTATACGTTTCGACACTACGTTTGAACCATTTCGGCTCAAAATCCGTTTCAACTACCATTTTGACTCGATTTTGGTCATAAAAACGTAGACACGGTCCATTTTTACGTTTCGAAACAACACTGGTCTAAACTGCTTCATTAGACAAGGTCTCTTAACTTTGGGGATAAGAGCTACAAGAGTATGGTTTATCTCCTTAATTAGATTCGGTTGACCAAGATACTTCAGAATACTCTTGAAAATTTGAGTTTTAAGTAACTCCCAATTCCTTTGGAAAAACAAGGCAGGGAAGCCATCTGGACCAGGAGCTTTCAAAGGAGCCATTTGAAAAAATGTTGTTTTCACCTCCTCCATATCAACAGTCAGAGATAAAAAAGCCAACTGATCTTCTTTTAATTCTGGCCAATTATTAATGGTTTGCAACCAAACAGGTTCAGTGAATTCTTCCTTGAATAGCTTCAGGAAAAAATTCCTTGCCAAAGCAATCAGTTCCTCTTCCCCACTGATCCAATGGCCAGCCTCATCTTGAAGCTTAATAATTTTATTTCTTTTCCTTCGGATCAAGGTGCTAGTATGGTAAAACCTAGTATTTTTGTCTCCATCTCTTATCCAATCTCCCCTAGATTTTTGATACCAAAGTTGTTCCTCCTGGTCCAGTATACCCGAGAGTTCACTTTTCAGCTTAGTCTCCAATTTCTCAAGCTGTCTACTATTATTACTACTATTGTGCTTTTGCATGCCATCCAATCTAGCAATAATTCTGTTTTTTTTTTATGTTGGATAAAGCCAAACACATTTTTATTCCAATCCTTGAGAGCTAGAGTGAAGGACCCCAAACTATCACAAAGGTTGGCAGCTTGATTCCAATTAGCTTTAAAGAAAGTGCTAAATCTAGGATCATACTGCCATGAAGCAAGAAATCGAAATGGCTCTCTCTCCATCCAGTTTCCTCTTTTCCAATCTGACAAGAATAGGACAATGATCAGCAAACAGCCTAGGAAGAGTTAAGAACATCAGCATCTTCAAAACTAGCTCTCCAATTCTCATTAGCAACAGCTCTATCAAGTCTCTTAAAGACCCTGTTCAAATGCATGAATTTTGGCCCTCTCCAAGTAAATCTGTTTCCACCTCCTCCCAAATCCAACATACCACAAGCATTCAGAACATTTGTAAATTGATTACATCTATTATAATCAACAGAGCCACCTCCTCTCTTCTCCTTAGCACAAGTAATTTCATTAAAGTCACCTGAGATCAACCAAGGCTCATCCATTGTCCTCCCTATGTGTTGCAGCTCTTCCCACAAAATCCTACGTTTCCCCTCTTGAGGACTAGCATAGACAGCTGTAAAAAAGAAGCACTTCATATCAGCAAACTCCACCCAACAATGAATCAACTGGTCATTCTTTGAAATGAAAGAAATTTTAACATCAATTCGCATTCCACATAAGCCAAATACCTCCAGAAAAGCCTTGAGCTTTGATGGAACCCCCTTTTTATAAATCCGAAATTGCAGAAAATATAAAGAAAATGCACAAATTAAACACCAAAAGACCTCACTCACTCTAAAGCCAAATACCTAGACCAAAGAGATCCCAAGAGATCCTTTCCCAAAACCCCACTCAAATATTCTGAATACATTGCATGAATAACAGAAACATCACCCTAAACTTCTATATATAATAATTCTAAAATACTAATGGGCTTGGATTATTTATTATAGGCCCATCAATATCCCCCTCAAAATTCACCTTCTCCTCAAGGTGAAGAGAAAGGGCGGATAATGTGAGAAGATTTTCCACCTGGATCCCATTGTTTGAAACATAGCCCAAGTAATGATTGAAGTCAAAAAATTGTCACCGTCGGATCCCATTGTCTTCTCGCTTCCAAACTGCACATGCTCCCAGTGCTCGACAACTTGTCTGACTAAGAAATAGGGGGTAGTCCCATGCTGCTCAAGCTTTCGTTTTTGCCCTATTTGCGAGCCTTCCATTTTTTCTGCAGAAAATAGCTTCTGGCCGCAACCATTTTTTTTTAAGCTCAAAGATATCCAATTACGTAGCCCTGGTATAAGATGACTGAACCTTGCCGCTCTAACTTCTCCATTCATGCTAGGGCTGCAAGTAATAGTAGCTCCCCCTTGGTTTGTCATGCTGGTCTCAGAAGGTTGCCCAATTGAAGACCCATTACTTTCATTTCCTTCTGGCCCATTTGTTTTACGTAGGCCCATTTTCTCTAGCTCGTTACGTCTTGCATTAACAACCAGAGTGGGTTGTGTTTTAACATGACTACTGGCCCTATTTGACAAAGCCAATAGAGAGTGATATACAATTCCAACCCCACATCTGTATGTGCTCCCTTGACACATTGACATATTGGGCCGTCTTAAATTCGTATTGGGCCGAAGTCCATTCAGCAAACACATAGTTGCACCAGTGGACTTGTTCTTGTTCGAACCCATTCCCTTACTCACCCCATATGCGCTTTGGCCTGGTACCATTACCCCTTTCCAGCACCATTTCTAATGCAGTCTTAGGTGTATGGTTTAGCCTCCTTCCCCAAATCTGCCACTGCATGCAAGTGCATTTCTGCCTCAACTTCTTCTTCTTCCTCGTGATCTTCTTCATCCTCTTGCATTTCTTCTTCTTCTTCTTTTTCAGTAATTTCTTCTGCTTCTTTTTCTGAGATTTGATATGCCTTAGCGTCTCCTTCTCCTTCGTCGTCTTCTTTTTCAACCTCTGTTTCACATTCTCTTTCTGCAATTGCTGACTCTACGTCTTTTTGGTGGATGTTGTCTGTTGTTCCTTTGGTTGTTTCTTTTTCTTCATCTTCTATTACTTCTTTTTTTCTGATCTGGTATCTTCGGTTCCTTTTTTTGAGCTTGGATCTGCTCGTTCTCCTTCTTCTTGCGTTTCTTCCTCCACTACAGCTTCTCTTTCTTCTTTGTCTACCAAATAAATCTCAGGTAGATATTTATTTATAAATGCTCTGGTAAAATCCCACAATTTTATATTAGGATTAAGACAATTTCAACACCTATACCAGAAAAGCGCGCATCCTCTGAGCCCACTCAGAGTTTCTGCCAGTTGTTCATCTTCTTTATTTATTTGCTTTTCTTGAAAATGTTGTTCCATAGCAATTTGCCAACCCCAAGCGTCCTCTCCTTCTCCATAAAATGTTGGAACCATTGAATCAGTTGCAACCATTGAATCGGTGGAGTTTCTGCGGTTTTTTTTTTTTAATCTGTTCCGAATTTTTTTTTTTCAGATCTTAATCAGATCTTGGAATTATTATTATTTTTTTAAATCAGATCTGGATCAAAAACACTCCCAGGATAGTAGTTCTTTGATACCAAATTGGAGACTAACCCTTTTTAATATAAATCTGAAATTGCAGAAAATATAAAGAAAATGCACAAATTAAACACCAAACGACCTCACTCACTCTCAAGCCAAATACTTAGGCCAAAGAGATCCCATGTGATCCTTTCCTAAAACTCCACTCCAAATACTCTGAATACATGCCTAACAGAAACATCACCCTAAACTTCTATATATACTAATTCTAAGATACTAATGGGCTTGGATTATTTATTATAGGCCCATCAATACTCAACTATAATGTGATTAGAAAAGCCCAAACTTCTAATAATACTCACAGCCTTTTTCCCACTCACCCTAGGCTCCAAAATAGCAGCCACACCAACCTTATATTTTTTCCAAAACCTACTAAAGGTGCTCTTAAACTGTTTCTTTACAGCACCTCTACAGTTCCATGTAAGAACATTCATGATGAATTATGGTTTTTTTGCAAGATCACAAAGCTCTTGCAGCTTCCATCATGACATTCAACCACTTGATTCTGACTTCCAGGAAGTCCATCAACACAAACAGAATCATTGCTAATTTTCATAACAGTAACTAAATTAGCTTTAAGAGATAAGTCTACTTCCATATCTGAATTAGCATCTATCAGCTTTGTAGACTCACCCATGATTTGATCAGGAGGCTCAGATTCTTTAGCCAAATCACCAGCAACCATATCATCAACAGAAGCAGAGTTTGAATTATGGATAGAAATATCCTGTACCATATTAATTTCCCCTGTCTTACTATCTTCTCCCTCCAAGCCATCCTTCTTCTTATAAATTGAATTACCTACTCCAACAGTCCTAGGAATTTCTTGGACAGCTCCTTACCTTTACCCGAGGGAGCCTTAACCACATACTTCTTGGAGTTCATCACTACCGATTTATTTCCACCACTTTTTTTAACAGGATTAGCTGCCATAGCTGTGAACATCATTCCAAGAACTGGAGAATCCGATTTACTGCTCGAGGAGAGATTCTCCTTATTCACCAAAGGACTAGAAGAGCCACTCACAGATTGCTTAACATTGACCCCTCTTGGAGTACTCTTCTCCTTGATACCACCAGATTTTGGACCCACCATATTCTTCTTGTTAGAAATATCGTCACCAAAAGCTCTATTACTTCCATAATCTTGCTTTTGTTGGGATTGTTGACTTTTCTTCCTTCGATGTACCACCATTCATGGTCCTAAACCTTGGATGCTAGGATCTTCCACAAGTTTTTCAGGAGCCTTCTCCGGATGATGCACATGGGTTGGTTTAGCATAGTCAGGACAAGAGTCAGAGTTATGACTATATCTACCACACTTGAGGCAGATCAAAAAGAGCCCTTCATACTCCACCCTCTTCCTACAACCATCCAGCACATATTCACCTCTCAACGGTTTAGAGATATCAATTTCTATACACACTCTAGCAAATCTGGCTCTGTCTCCAGTGGAGGTAGTTCGATCAACTTTAATGACTTTACCAATCACCGATCCTCAATGATTTAGAAAGGGAAACTCACAATTCTCCTGTGGGATACCTGGTAACCGAATCCATGCTGCTACCTTATGTATATTAGCTTTGTCAGGGTCGAAACATGGTTCCCACTTCCTTGTGGCAAGATAGTGTCCTAAGATAACCCATGGTCCACCTGTTATAGCAAGGTTCATATCCTCCAAGCTGCTAAATCTTACCGAAAAGAAATCATTGCCAAGATCAGCAACAGTGATGCTGCCAGCCTTCGCCCACATCGCCTCCAGTCTCTTCTTCATAAACCCAACACCTATCTTCCTACCCAAAAGCTTCACAATCAACGCATTCTTCCACCGTTGCCGCATTCTAGCTCTCGCCTCCATATTACTCCTTATTTCAACAGATCCATCATCCCGAATCATGGTATGAAAACCCCACTCTGAAATTTCCCCCAAGTTAGGATCTAGGGGTTCCAGATCGGGTTCATCCTCCTCAATCAGCCATGGAACATTGTCGCCTGACACTCCGTTCTCAACACCAGTCACCTCTGCAAAGGACCTCGGTTTTTCATGCGTAGAAGACCCAGCCTGAAACTCCTTGATCGCTTCACGCATCACGCATCACAACCTCCGTTAGAATTTCTTCACCATTCTTCGTTCTCTTTGTGCTCTTTCTCGGCATCACCATAGATTCATTCGCACCATCTCGCGTTTCTCCCATTGCAACAACTCAGCAAAACAGAAAACAGAACCCTAGCAGACAGAAAATTTTCGCGCGCGTAAATTCACGCGCCTAACCCATTTCTTTTTTCAGTATAATTTGTTTTTTGGATAGCTTTTTCTTTCTTGCTCTTAAATTATAGTAAATCATTATATATGGTAATATAAAAAAAAATTATATAATTTTTATAAACTTTCAATGTAAAAGTTTTTTTACTATTATTCAATCATTTTACTTATAAATCATTAAAAAGTTTTGACTTTTTAAGGTTATCATTACCATACTTAATCTATTTTGTTGACCTACATGATTAGGTTTGAATTTTTAAAAAAACAGTTGTACATAATGAACCATAATTGAACAATTTTTCTTTAAATTTTTCCAAGTTAATGCCACGCTTACATAAAAGATATATATATATATATTTTTTTAAAAAAGTTTTTACTCCAATTTTTTTAAGGCTTACTAAAGTGAATTAATGAAATTGAAGTTTTAATATAACATTCTAACTGTTAGTCTCTTTTCACAGGATCTTCCCCATTTGAGAAGGATGGATTTGAGCAACTCCAAATATCTTATGGAAACTCCAATTTTTTATGGGATCCCACAACTTGAGCGGCTAGATCTTTCAGGATGTACAAATCTAATGCATGTCCATCCATCAATTGGACTTCTCAAAAAACTTGCTTTTTTGAGTTTGGAAAACTGTAGCAATCTGGTTGGCATCGATTTCAATTTTGACTTCGACAGTTTATCTAATTTAAGTTCTCTGAGAGTCCTACACTTCTCCGGTTGCACAAAACTTGAAAACATGCCAGATTTTATAGGGGCATCAAATCTTCAGTACCTTGATATGGATCAATGTACAAGTATATCCATGGTTCATGAATCTATTGGGGCTCTTGCAAAGCTTACATTCTTGAGTTTGAGAGACTGCACAAGTTTGGTCAATATACCTTCTAGCGTTAACACCATGACATCTCTTATAACTCTAGATTTATATGGCTGCTTTAAACTTGCTAAACTTCCCCTGGGACGCACTATCAATTTTTCTTCTGATATGGAGTCTTTGGTTTATCTAGACCTAGGCTTTTGTAATCTAGTTG
Organism: Gastrolobium villosum; assembly: GCA_032173675.1. Lineage (NCBI taxonomy): Eukaryota > Viridiplantae > Streptophyta > Magnoliopsida > Fabales > Fabaceae > Gastrolobium > Gastrolobium villosum. The sequence goes on from JAVKPL010001757.1 coordinate 10,239, forward strand.
AAGTACCTCTTGCTATTGAAAGGTTAAGGAGTTTGGAAAGACTAAATCTAGAGGGTAACAACTTTGTTTCAGTACCTTCTACCATCAAGAGGCTTTTAAGGCTAGCATATTTAAACCTAGCACATTGTCATGAGCTTCAATCTTTCCCTGAGCTCCCATCAGAAAGTGATTCATTTGTGGGAAGTTATTTTAAAACGGCATCCGGATCTCGTGATCAAAGGTCTGGATTATATATTTTTGACTGCCCCAAGCTGGCTGCTAGGTTGTGGATGTCCCCAAACATATGTCAGTACTCTGCATTTCAGTGGCTTGGAAGACTAGTTGAGGTGCGTATTTTGAATACCTCCCCCCTCCCCCCACTCTCTGGTTGATGACTAGTAATCATATATTACAGTTATATGATATATTTTTTACTGTCTCGGGATAACTAATGGGAATATAGAAGATTAGTTCAGGTGTGCACTTTGCATGCCTTCCCTTCCACTATCTCTCTCTAGCTCTTATATACGTATGTGGTTTTTTGTTTTGTACCAGAAACCTCAACACTTCCGGTGTGGCTTTGACATTGTTGTTCCTTGGGATTGGAACAAAACTGATTCTTCATCAAAGTTGATTCTTCCTCCGTGGTTCAAACATCGATTTAACGAGGCTTCAATGATAAGGATACTAGATTTTGACGTGGACCACAACTGGATTGGTTTTGCCTTTTGTGTAGCATTTGAAGTAAACAATAGTTATACATCCTCGCTGCTGCCACATCCTTTTTATCTTTCTTTTGAAAGTGAATACATAGAAGAACGCTTTGATATGCCACTCAAATTGGAACTGAACAAGATTGATGGCTCAAAACATCTTTGGATAATCTATATCTCTCGGGAGCACTGCCATTTTGTAAAAACAGGAGCATGTATCACATTTAAAGCCCGCCCAGGTCTGATAATTAATGAATGGGGTTTACATATGGTAATCAAGGAAGAGGTATATGGTATATATACAGAACAACCTGATCTATTTTCCCATACACTCGGTTTTGTTATTGATAATGTAGAAGAAAGCAGCACCTCTTGTCCTGAAATCCAACTTCCCTACAATTGGTTGGTTACTGAGGAAGAGGAAATCGAGAATTTTGTAGCCAAGGAGAAAGAAAATAATCTTTCTAATCTGGGCCTTCACATAGGTCAGCCGCAGTGAGAGCACACATGTTCCCCGAGCCTTGAGGTAATTACCAATCTGAAGCATTAACAAATTATCAGTTAATTATTAATTACTAAAATTAATTATGTATCAATACTTTATTATCATCAAAGTGCATCCAACTTTGGTAAACCAATTTTATCGAAGAAATTCTTTTAGGGGGCGTTTGTTAGCTGGATTATTTTGCCTTCCTCGGGAAACCAAGGTTAGAGAAATACGTCTCCCGTGTTTGGTCGACAAAAATGGTAAAGAATCCTGAGTTCAAATTAATCCTGGCAATGATGTAGTATGTGTAAGTAATGGTACAGTCGGTATGCAAAAAAGTCCATAGATTAGATGGAACATTTTGTTCCCTGGGGAAATGGAAAATTAGGCGCAAAATTGTTGACGGAAGTGACCTTCATTTTCGTCCAATCTGTGTTACATTGTTTGCAAGCTTTGCGTTCACTTGTGTCTTATATGTGTGATATTAACTTTTTCAGGTATGTTATTTTATGTGTTTTGGATTGGACTCACAACGTGTTTAGAGGTTAACACAAGTAAATTGATGAGAGAGGAAAAAGGTATACCAACCAGAATCAAAGTTCCTCATTTGGGATGGTGTCTTTCACCGTGCCAAGCTCTTCTCACAGAAACGCGCCCAGAAAACCCAACTTAGGCCCATTTGAAGTCTCCAACTAGGACACGAATTCTTGGCCAATAAAGACACATTTTGGGTCAGAATTAATTAACTTTTCATATTCTAAGAGAGTCTTGGGTACTTGGAGGCAGAGGGAAGGCGGAGAAACACTCAGTTCATGTTCGTGAGCGGCAGAGATGGATCGGAATCAAGTCTGCACTGGAAGATATTGAAGACTCACCAATCATCTATGGAGTTTGAGGGAGCTTTTCTATTTTCTTTTGTTCTTGATTTTGCTATGTCCGGCTAAATCTTTAAGTAGTTAGGGTTAGATGGAATTCAAGATCTTTATTATTCTTTGAACAATTCATTATGTTAATTTTTCTTTTTATCATGAATGAAGTTACCGGTTTTTAATGCTTTATATAGGCTTGAATCTTATATATTGATCATAGGTAAATGCATGACAATAGGAATGTTGGTGTGTGGTCCTTATCTGATAATTTCATCGTACGCTTTATGATTCTAGGGATAGACATAGAGTTTGCATAATCTTTAATATTCTTGAACTTAATGCTTGCATTCTTGGGGAATAATCGGGGAACTGGGGTTCTTGCAAGATTGTGAAAGTTTAGGGTAACAAGGGATTGAACTTTAATTACATGTGAAAGAATTGATTAGATTGATATTAAGGACGATTAACTTATAGATGGAATTCAAACGTAATAAAGAGATTGAAGGAAATCGAAACTTAGATACGTTCTTTTATTTTATCAGTTTATCCAAATCTTTACTTTCTTATTTTTAATTCTTGCGATTGATTAGTTTCGTCTTTTAATTTCAAATTCAAATTCTGTTTCCAAATACAATTTCGATTGTCCAACTAAGGTTGCAATAGTGAATTAGTGCTTGAACCTTAATCCTCGTGGGAACGATCTCTTACTCGAGCACTTTATTACTTGTACGATCGGTGCACTTGCCGTGAGTAGCAACAGTATGCGTTCATATTTTCATAAATTAATTCATCGATATCGCAATGTTTCGCAAGTATTCACTCACAAAAATATAAATACTTCACAAAATCAATAATATCATCCCATAGAGTTTCTCAATTTTATTAAAATCAAATCAAATATGTTTATATAAAAAAAATCAAATCAAATATTGTAAGTAAATCTTAAATCAAATAAAAATATAAATAATTCTCAAAAATTCATATTTTTATATCATTTAAATAATAATATAAATTATTTTAAATATTTAATTTCTAAAAATATAAACACATCAATAAGCCATATATAATTTCCAACAACTTATCAAATAGCATCAAAACCAATTCGATTCAATAAAGTAAACCACGAACTCTATTCTCTGCCTCCAGTCCCGATCCTCAAAAACATTAAATTAAGGCATTTCAAATCCATCTTCACACGTTTTACAGTAAAATCCGTTGACTCGCTGACATGGACCCAAGTCAAAAAGTAAACTACATTTGTGAGAATGCGTATTTCCCTTCCCAAAAAAAAAGCATATCCTTTCTTAATATTAAAAAAAAAGCATATCCTTTCGTAATATTTTTGAATATTAAGAAATATTAAAAAAAGGTAGGTGTCTCCCGCTGCCGTTCACATCGACTCACCTAAGTTTCAAGCCTAGTTGCTGTTATCAAATAATAATAATAATGTATGTGCCACAGTTGTCAATGTAATCGTTAACACTTTTTTAAAATTTTGTTTTAACATTTATTAAATCAAGGCATTTCAAATCCATCTTCACACGTTTTACAGTAAAATCCGTTGACTTGCTAACATAGACCCAAGCCAAAAAGTAAACTACATTTGTGAGAATGCGTATTTTCCTTCCCAAAAAAAAAAAAAAACATATCCTTTCTTAATAATTTTTAATATTAAGAAATATTAAAAAAAGGTAGGTGTCTCCCGCTGCCGTTCACATCGACTCACCTAAGTTTCAAGCCTAGTTGCTGTTATCAAATAATAATAATAATGTATGTGCCACAGTTGTCAATGTGATCGTTAACACTTTTTTAAGATTTTGTTTTAATATATATTAAATGGGAAATAATATTCTCATTTTACACGAAAATCACATTCCCTCTTAATTCTTTTTTAATTTTTAATGGACCCCATTGAATTCTCCTCTCCTATCTCCATTATTAAATCAAGGCTAAAGAAAAGCAACTTCGTGTATCCTTTCTCCATACTTTTTTTTTTTCTTGATAACAATTTCTCCATACTTTCTACCCGATCTTCAAGCAAGTTCTCAATCTCGAATATGGATCATCTGCACTCTGCACTTTAAAATAATACTGTAATTTTGTTTAGATATTTCAATCTGTTCATTGCTTCACAACTACTCTGATAGCAATTAATCTGATTCGGAGCGAATCCAGATCAAGGCTTTTAAACCCACTCCCAAAGTTGATACCGAAAAGATTAGAACATATCTCTCATCACATCTGTTTAGTTCTCATGAAGCAACTGAGATATCACCATTTAATATTAATATTAATGTTAGAATTATCTCCTGAGATGTGAAATCTTGTTCTCATCTCTATTTAAGTTCAAGTGTTGAACACTGTCTCATCGTCTAGACATTTAATTTGTACTCAAGTCTCATTCGTAAGTCTTTGCTTGCAACTCTCATCTCTTATATTTACCAAATACCAAGTGATCACTTTCTTCTTTTCATCCTCTCCTAACAGTGAGAACCGTACTTCCAGTGGCTGTGGGCTACTTGGTTGATTGATAAGATGCGTCGTGTTCATATCAAGGATAGGTTACTCTCATGGAGATCCAAGCTCCTGCGATCGTTTAGGGCCCTGTTGGGTTGTGTAGCTTCAAGCTCTTCCACACCGTTGGATCGGGGAGGTAAAGCTTCAAGCTCTTCCACACCGTTGGATCGGGGAGGTAAAGCTTCAAGCTCTTCCACACCAATGGATCGGGGAGGTAAAGCTTCAAGCTCTTCCACACCGTTGGATCGGGGAGGTAAAGCTTCAAGCTCTTCCACACCAATGGATCGGGGAGGTAAAGCTTCAAGCTCATCCGGTCTGAACCCGTTGGATCTGGGAGGTACAGCTTCCGGTTCTTCCATGGGTTCCAATGAGCGGATCTATAAATACGATGTGTTTATCAGTTTCAGAGGTACTGATACACGCAACTCTTTTGTTGATCATCTTTTCGCTCATCTCTCCAGGAAAGGTCTTTTTGCCTTCAAGGATGACAAACGGCTCGAGAAAGGACAACCCATTAAATCACAGCTTTTACAAGCAATTGAAGATTCACGGGTTTCTATCGTTGTCTTTTCCCCAGATTATGCTTCTTCAACATGGTGTTTGGATGAAATGGCTTCTATAAATGAATGCCGTAAAAAGTGGGAACAAACTGTTTTCCCAGTTTTCTATGATGTGGTTCCATCTCATGTACGAAATTATGATGGGGTGTACGGGGATGCCTTTTCTTTACACACTAAGAGATTTGAACAAGATGAAGGCAAGGTTAATCGATGGAAGAAAGCTATGGTGGATTTGGCAGGATTAGCTGGTTGGGATGTCAGGAATAAGTGAGTACTATGCTCATTTTATTTTATTTTTAAATATGAGTTTCTGGTTAACAACAAATTTTTATCCATTTATATATTATCCTAACATGAATTTCTACTTTTATTTTCTCCTTATTTTCTTAGTTAATAATTTAGTGATCTTATTTTTTCACTTTCTCTTTCAGGCCAGAGTTTGAAGAAATTGAAAAAATTGTCCACGAGGTAATAAAAACATTGGGTCATAAATTCTCAGGGTTTATGGATGATGTTATTGGGATACAACCTCATGTAGCAACATTAGAAAGCTTTTTAGAATTAAGCTCAGGGGAGGATAATTTCCAATTTTTGGGAATTTGGGGGATGAGTGGAGTAGGAAAAACAACTCTTGCTACTGTCTTGTATGACAGAATCTCTTATCAGTTTGACTTTTGCTGTTTTATTGAGGATGTAAGCAAAATTTATAGAGATGGTGGTGCTACTGCATTGCAGAAACATATTCTTCGTCAAACTCTAAAAGAAGAAGATCTAGACAAATGCTCTTCTCTTGAAATATCCAGAATCGTAAAAGATAGGCTACACAAGATAAAGGTCCTTGTAGTTCTTGACAATGTTAGTCAATTAAAGCAATTACAGGAATTAGCTATAAACCCTAAATTGCTTCGCGCAGGAAGTAGAATGATTGTAGCCACTGAAGATGAACATATTCTCAAAGCGTATGGAGCGGATAAAGTTTATAAGGCTCAATTGATGAATGATAACGACGCTTGTCAACTTTTACGCAGAAAAGCCTTCAAAAGTGATGATTCAAGCAGCAATTTTGTAGAGCTGATTCCTGAGATAGTAAAATATGCTAAAGGCCTTCCATTAGTAATTAGTGTAGTGGGTTCTTTTTTGTGTACCCGAGATGCTCCCCGGTGGATAGACGCCTTGGATAGATTGAAGAATAATCCTGATAAAGATATTATGGATGTGCTTCATTTAAGTTATGATGGACTACAAGATGAGGAGAAAGAAATATTTCTGCACATTGCTTGTTTCTTTAAAGGGGAGGAAGTAGATTATGTAGAGCGAATTCTAGATGCTTGTGGATTGCACCCTGGCATTGGAATACAACGCTTGATTGAGACATCTCTCATAATTATTAAAAATCAGAAAATTCATATGCATGAAATGTTGCAAGAAATGGGGAAGCATATTGTTCGGCAACAATTTCCTAAAGAGCCAGGGTCATGGAGTAGATTGTGGCTTTACCTGGATGTCAATCATGTCTTGATGGCAAACACGGTAACAATTTATCTTTCCAAATTTGAATTCCTTGATTTCATTACAATGTTTTTAATAAAGAATATATTTATAAGATTTTAATTATTTCAATAAAGAAATATAGTCATTTTTAAGGTTTTATTTCTATCAAAAAATAAGTTCCGTGAGAAAATAAAAAATTCTAGTTATTTCATTTTTTCCATTTTTTAAAGCATGTTTATTCTTATATTTTTTAGGGAACAGACAAGGTTGAAGCTATTGTTCTAGATAAAAAAGATGCTTCCAAATGTCCTCAGACGAGTGCGAAAGGATTGTCGAAGATGACAGGTCTTACATTGCTTATATTAAATCATATG
>JAVKPL010001758.1:0-12500 GCA_032173675.1 Gastrolobium villosum
CTCTTGTCAAACTTTAGCTTCCGGTGTCTCTTCCAACTCTTATCAAAGAGTTTGATCACCTCCTTTCTCAGTACCTTCTTCATTGTAGGATGACTCCTCCCTTGGGGTTTCTTCTCATGTTTGTCATCATCCTCATTTAGAATTTTATTGGTATGAGTAGAGGGATCTTTGTCTTTCAATTCAGTCTTTTCTTCCTTCAGTGCTTCAGTCACTACCTTGTTACACAAGAAGATATCTCTTAAAGTTTTAGGAGACTCCTTCAACTCCACCTTTGTGGCACCATTTTCATCATCTACTTTTCTAGAAGTTCAACCGCTACACTTTGTTTTTCCTTTAAGATTTCCAGACTAAAACAATCATCTTTGTGAAGAAGACTGTTTTAAAAGATCAAAGACATTAAATGGCAACGGTCTCATCATTCATCCTTAGTTCAAGTTTCCCGTTTTCAACATCAATCATTGCACGGGCTGTGGCTAGGAAAGGTCTACCCAATATGAAGAGGCATTTCATTTTCTACCTCCATATCAAGCACAATAAAATCAGCCGGAAAAGATGAACTTGTCAATTTTTACAAGGACATCTTCGACTATACCACTTGGCTTCCTTAAGGATCTATCAGCAAGTTGTAAAGATGCTTCAGAGTAGGCTTCAACTCGGTAATCCCCAAGGAATTGTAAACAGAAGGTACGACTCAAATGCTAGCCCCAAGTATCACACAATGCCCGACTGATTTTTGTGTTCCCAATTTCAATAGGGATATTGAAGCTCCCTGGATCATTACGCTTAGGCGGGACCTTCTTGGTAATAATAGCACTACACTCCTCAGTAAGTGCAACTGTCTGACGCTCTTGTAGCTTATGCTTCCTGGAAAGGAGATCTTTCATGAATTTTGCATAGTTTGGCATATTAGCCAATGCTTCAGCAAACGGGATGTTCACATGCAATTTCTTGAAAAGATCAAGAAATCTGTCATAACTTTTTGCTTTTAATTTTGGCTTCAACCTTCCAGGATAAGGTGCCATTTTCATAGAAGTACTCTTCGCTAAGTTCAAATTTTTCTTTTGGAAGAGTAACTGGCTCCTTCACATCATCAGCCGGTTTCAATATTTCAGGAGACTTTTCAGTTTCTTTTTCAGACTCCTCCTGTTCAACCTTCTCTTCCTCTTCTATAGGTTTTGGTGGGGATGATACCACTTTCCCACTTCTAGTTATAACTGCCATATAATTTTCCTTGGGATTGGTAGTAGGATTACCAGGAAAGGTACCTGGAGCTCTATCAGATAACTGTTGGGCAAGTTCAACCAACCCTAGATTCCAGGTTCTTGATTGAAGCTTTAGTGTTCCGGTGACTCCAGCTCTACTTTCCTCAACTAAAGCATTGGTACTTTTTGATTAGCCCTACTCTTCCACTAAAGCATTAGGGTTCCTTAACCATGTTCCTACTAACGCTTGAGTCGGATGCCTTCCTCTTTTGTATAGGTGGTGGTTTTGGAGTATAGTTGTCAGGTTGTCACACTGAAACCAGTACCTTGATAACTTTTCCTTTGGTAATTATTACCACCAACAGCATTATTTTGATTTCTTGAGACTCGGCCTTATTTGGGCGCGGATCATACCAAATACCATTTACCTGAAATTGTTGAGTAGAATCTGAGGACATCAATGTAGGACAAGTATTGGTGTCATGATCTTCATGACAATATTCACAATCAAGGACAACTGCACTTGCTTGAACCTTGGAAAGCTGCATCCTTTCAAACTTCGCATGCAGATTGGACATTTGTTGTGATAACAACTTTTGTTCTGCCAGCATTGCACTATTATCATTGATTGGCACTGCTTCCCTTTTTCCTGTCCTTATAGATGTTTCATTCTCGTTCTTAGCTAACTTGTCAATAAGATGATATGACTCAGAAGCTAGTTTATCACCCAAAGAACCGCCTGTCTAGTATCAATGACCAATTTCGTTTCTGGTAAACAACCATTGAAGAAGATTCTCACTTGGCTCCCTTGAGATAGGTTATAATGAACTAACCTTTCTCATTAGGGCCTTGAATCTATTCCAAGAAGCGCAGATGGTCTCTCCAAATTGTTGTTTGAAGGAGGTGATATCATTCACCATGTTGTTGTATTTCTCCATGGGGAAAAACTCTGCAAAGAATTTTTCAGATAAATTTTCCCAAGAGATGATGCTATCCGCAGGTTGTCTTTCCACCCAATCAAGAGCTTTTCCCTTAACAGAAAAAGGGAAAAGTCTTAATCGTATTGCATCATCAGAAACATGTGGAGGCTTTGTAGAGTCACAGATTCGTAAATATCTGTCAATGAATCTGTGAGGATCTTCATTGTCCTCTCCTCCATACTTTTCTCTCGGCCAACTGAATGATGTTCTGATCTTGAGCTCCCATTTATTCGTTCCCGAAGTTATGGTGGGGAACAATTCCAGCATTGGGCCTGTTGAAGATAGGCGTGAGGATGGTGTTCATCCTAGGATCAACATTCTGATTAAAAGGCAGCCATCTCTAGGGTTTCGGCTACTGGAATCTGAATTGTCTGTGCCCTTTTTCTTTCCTTCTCTTTTTGAGCAATTCGTTCGCTTCTCCTTAGAAAAGCACTGCTTTGCATACAACTTCAGAGAAAAGATTAGTAGCACAGATTTCAGAAAAATAATAAACAATACTTAATTTTTCTCAAAATCAAGATGAATCCATTTTAGAAAAAAACACTCCCCTGTATTTGCCAAGTAACTCTACGTGAATCGGCAAGTGTACCAAATCGCGCAAGCAACACAATGATAAGTCAAAGTTCGTATCCACAGAGAGTGTGTCTAAATCAATTAAAACTCTTCCTTTTAAGATTAAATATTTCAAAATGGTTTTGACACGAATGTCAGGATTGTGTGGAAATTTGATTTGTAAATTTAAAAGACTTGTTTTTGGTTCTTTTTGAAAAAGAATTGAAATAAGGGTTTAAATATATGAGAAAAGCGCTGTAGTAGGGAACACTCACCAATGATCCCCACCTTTTACTCTGGATTACGTTAAGTATTAATATATAAATCGTGAACTTAGCTAATTATCAGATAAAAGTATCAATAGTTAATTCTCAATCCCTTGAGGAATTAACCCTTTAATCTCATATAGAACCCTAATTCCTTGAGGTGCCCTATATGAGATCAAGCATAACGATCGATAATTGAAACATCTACAATATGAATCATGTCTATGTCTAGATCATGTTCATACCGTCGTTCTATCCCCTTTCTGGATTAAAGACCTCAGATCCCTCTTGTTGGCCCTAATCCTCAGATTTATTATTACTTACTAGATTGATCGGATCTAATAATAACAATAACAATACGAACAGAATAGAACGAAATTCAAAAGATAAATATATTCATAAAAACTCAATCCATTGTATCAGGGGTTCACAAGGGTTCGTGACCCTAACTACAGCAAAGAGGTTCTAGCCAACCATTATCATGGCTAGAATCCAATATTCAATTGAAAACATAAACTAAAAGAACTACAGAAAGGTAGAAGAAGAGATCTCTCCAAGCTTCCGCCTCCGAATGATCTTCTCCAGAGCTTCTTAGGGTTGCTTTGTGCCCTTTTTATAACCTAGAATTTTGTCCAGACAGCTGATCTCAAACGTGGAGCGCGCAGGATCCACCTTCAAGGAGTTGCCTTATGCCCTTTTTATAAGCCAGACTCACTGTCTGGAGGTCCTTTCCTACGCAAGCGTTGATTTGAACGCTTGAAGCATGTCTCTTCGAAACGTATAACGGAAACCTTACAATTATTACATAAACGTTATAACGGAAATAATAAAGTATGAATTTATTACAGAAACGTTTAACGGAAAGTTTTAATTAAAATAAAATTGAATTTCAAATTTCGAATTTAAAATCTGAATTCAATAGTTGCGCGATCCTCTGAGCGCAAGCGGATTCCCACGCTCGTAGCGTGGGCCTTTAGTTTCACTTTGTCCTTTTCAGCTCTAATTTGTGCATTTCTCCTATGAAATCAACATAAAATCAGTATACACCTTTAGATTAAGATATTTGACAAATTAACAGTGATTTTGCCCTTTTCTTGCATCAGATTAAGTAACATTCTTCCTCTTTTTATCTTACAATTCCTTATATGCTGATCGCATATCAGATACCACTTTCCCACTTCTAGTTGTAACTGCCAAACAATCTTCCTTGGGGTTAGTAGTAGTGTTACCAGGAAAGGTACCTGGAGCTCTATCAGATAATTGTTGGGCTAGTTGACCAATCTGATATTCCAGGTTCTTGATTGAAGCTTTTGTATTTCTGGAATCAGCTTCTCTCCTCAATGAAAGCATTGGTACTTCTTTGATTAGCCTTACTTTCCTCCATGAAAGCGTTAGTACTTTGTGCTAATGTTCCGACTAAACGCTCCAGGTCAGAAGGCTCTTTTTTTGGAATAGGTGGTGGTTTTAGATAGTTGTCTGATGTCATATCTAAACCAGTACCTTGATAACTTTTCCTCTGGTAATTATTACCACCAGCAGCATTATTTTGATTTCTTGAGAAATTTTGATTAGGGCGCTGATCATACCAAATACCATTTACCTGAAATTGTTGAGTAGAATCTGAGGACATCAATGTAGGACAAGTATTGGTATCATGATCTTCATGACAATACTCACAATCAAGTATACTGCACTCGCTTGAACCTTGGAAAGTTGCATCCTTTCAAACTTCGCATGCAGATTGGACATTTGTTGGGATAACAACTTTTGTTCTGCCAACATTGCACTATTATCATTGATCGGCACTGCTTCCCTTTTCCCGGTCCTTATAGATGTTTCATTCTCGTTCTTAGCTAACTTGTCAATAAGATGATATGACTCAGAAGCTAGTTTATCACCCAAAGAACCGCCTGCTGCAGTATTAATCACCAATTTTGTTTCTGGTAAACAACCATTGAAGAAGATTCTCACTTGGTCCCCTGAGATAGGTTATAATGAGGAACCTTTCTCATGGGGGCCTTGAATCTATTCCAAGAAGCGCAGATGGTCTCTCCAAATTGTTGTTTGAAGGAGGTGATATCATTCACCATGTTGTTGTATTTCTCCATGGGGAAGAACTCTGCAAAGAATTTTTCAGATAAATTGTCCCAAGAAATGATGCTATCCGCAGGTTGTCTTTCCATCCAATCAAGAGCTTTTCCCTTAACAGAAAAAGGAAAAAGTCTTAATCGTATTGCATCATCAGAAACATGTGGAGGCTTTGTAGAGTCACAGATTCGTAAAAATCTGTCAATGAATCTGTGAGGATCTTCATTGTCCTCTCCTCCATACTTTTCTCTTTCGGCCAACTGAATGATGTTGGACTTGAGCTCCCATTGATTGTTCCCAAGTTCTGGTGGAACAATTCCAGCATTGGGCCTGTTGAAGACAGGCGTGAGGATGGTGTTCATCCTAGGATCAGCATTCTGATTAGGAGCAGCCATCTCTAGAGTTTCAGCTACTGGAATGGGAGTTGTCTGTGCCCTTTTTCTTTCCTTCTCTTTTTGAGCAATTCGTTCGCTTCTCCTTAGAAAAGCACTGATTCAAAACAAAAATAAAATAAAATAAAAATAAAAACAATTTAATCTTTAAAATCAAGATTAATTGATTTAAGAAAACACTCCCCGGCAACGGCGCCAAAAACTTGACGTGAATCGGCAAGTGTACCGAATCGCGCAAGTAATACAGTAAAAGATATAAAAATTGTCACAAAGATATTTTTGTGACGATATTTTATTTCGTCAACATTCATCACTAATACCAGCGTCACTATTACATTAGTTACGATATTTTGATATGACACTAAAAAATACATTTATTGTGACAAAAAAAATGTCACAAACATTTATGAACAATAATGACGAAAATAAATCATCACGGATATTTGCAACATCAGTGATGATTTAATCGTCACAATATAATAGTTATAGTGACAAATACATTATCACTATTATTTTAGAAATAGTGATATATTTTCTCGTCACTAAAATAAATTTCTTATAGTGCCCAATTCTTTTTATTATTACAAATTATTTAGAATTGTGGCAATTACCTTAATTGTAGATCATAATCGTAATAATATTTTTTATTTTTAAATAAATTATAATAAAAACCATCTAAAAATAAATGAGCTTAAATTAATTCAAATCGAACATCAACAAATATATTATCCATTACAAATTCATTGCAATAATTAAAATATGAAAATATCCAACAAATCTTCCAAATTCTAAATACAAATAAATCAAAGACTACATTTCATAAAACATAAATTAAAAAAAAAATCAATGTCTTTCAACTTCAAGAATTTTGATCCTGCAAATGGACAAAAGAAATGAAATAATTAATATTAATTAATTTTAACTAATAGATTTTCAGTAAAGTAACTTAACAATAATATATCATAATAGAGATACTTAGAAAAAAATTCAAATAAGAAATAAACTTACATTGTTCCCAAAAACTGTTGGTTGGGTGTGATAGGTACTTCAAAGTTTCAAATATAGGGGATGCTCAAATGAGATAAAGAAGAAAAACAAAAACTCCACTAGACCAATTTCTTAACGCTTTTCATGGGAAACATTCAAATTACAAATAGAGATCACTCATTTATAATCCACTTATCACATTTCCAAGGCCACTACTCATTAGTCTAAATATCAAACTTAAAGTTTACATCTAAATAAAAAAAAAAAAAGACCAAAAACAATTCAAATAAAAAAGAAGACCACCAAAAACAAAAAAAAAGAAACATAACAATCCAAATAAAATATTTTATCTTCGATAACAATTATGAATAAGAACTAAATTATAAATAAGAAAATTACAGCTCCAAAATGTAAAAACTAAAAAAAAAAAAAAATGTGCACATGGACGATAAGCTAAACAGAGACGAGAGTTGAAGTCATGAAACCATCAAAAGGTATGAAAAAAATAATTTTATGTGAACTATGACCAAGTTTTATTCAATATTTACATAAATTCTCTTTGCACCTTTTTCTTTCGGTTAATGTTCTCTTTGCACCCTTTACTTTAACAATTTTGGGAAAATAATTATATTTTCATCAAAGGGATGGGCACTCGATTTGCATTGGGATGATAAAAATCCTTATTTAGAAAAAAATTTAAGAAAAAGAAAATAAAATAAGGAAGTAAACACCTGAACATTAAACTTTGAAAAACAAATCAAAATAAAGCAAAGAAAATGGAGAAAAAAATGAAAGAAACCTGCAGATTATTGTCCTTAACGTAGGCCCAAAATCGAAATATCTCGAAAATGCTAAAGATGCTTGCGTCTCAGAAGAGATTTTGCAAAGCTTCATGACACCGCAAATTTTATAAGTAGAAGTTAGAAGTCTCAGGGATGATGGCAGAAGCAGAAGTTTGGAGCCTTAAAGTTATGAAGAGGCAAACTTTGTAACCGCAAGAGATAAGTTAGAAGCAATAAAAAAATTTAAATTGCTAAAACAAATTCAAATTGGGGCGCCAAAAAAACATATGATTTTTCATTGAAAAGTGAATCCCTCCAAAAAGAAACTTCCATGAATTTTGCATTTTTGTTCATACATCTGTATATATATTACAAATATGTCATAATTATTTATGGTTAGTAAAATAATGATGAAAAATTTCAAAAATAATAATTATTAACGACAAAATACAATGCTTTTTTTATTTTATAAATCATGTTTGCATTATTTAACAATTTTCATAAGATTATATTAAATGCCACGAAAATTGAATACAACGAAAACTATGAGACACAAACACATGTTGTTTTATTTGAAGATTTTTATTTAATTTTACATTATTACAATGCCACAATACATTTTAAATGCAACAATAATTTTATCTTTAGTGGTGACATTATAAATTTTTTCAATGATTTCAGCAATTATAAGAATAAATAATAAATTACAATTATACTTATTGATTGATTAGTGAACCAATAAAATATATAAACTTATCTTGTTAGCTCATTTTATTATGTTCACAACATACTACTAAACTATCTTAGAAGGGACTCGAGTTAATAATAGATATAATAAGATATAAAATGTCACATTTCTCTCATCCCAAATGTAGCCATACGTTTTTCTCGTATGAAGTTTGTTGGACACATAAGGGTTAGTCCTTGCCACCTACTAGTTGTGTTGTTGCTAGCCATCAGTCACCGTTACTACTCACCACAACCACCACTGCCATAGTTACCACCGTAAACTAGCCACTGCCGTCCCTAATCACCAAGCACCAATCATTACCGCTATCAATCAGCCCCCACAATTACCACTAGTCACTATTGATGCCACCATCCCGACATACCACCATCGCACCACTAACCAGCATCGTCACCACACCTTCGGCCACCACCACTACATGCTTCAAATCTTTGTTGGTTAAAATTTATCATCACTAATATAATTTAATTGGTAACTTTTTCTAATTTTCATTAATATGATATAATGTAAAAAATAAATAAATTTTTTGTTAATAATATGTTTTTAATGGGATAAGGTATTATAACTATCTTACATGATCATCTCCAAAATCATTATATCAAAATCTCAACTAATTTTCACCATTTCTTTCTCCTCTTGAGATCCTGATCTTATAGTGTTGGAGATGAATAAGTAAATATCCTATCTCTTTTTTAGTTCTTATTTTAAATTATTAAAACATTTTAAAGTAACAATTTTAAATAAAATAAATTAAAATACCTTAATAATTTATATTTTTAAAGTAAAAAAAATAATTATATTTTGTTACTATTACTTTTTTACATCTTTAAAAATTTAAATCAATGATACGAAATTATTTGTTGAAAATAATTTTTTAATTAATAATTTATATTAGTAATGAATATTTGTGATAAATATATATTTATCACTATTAATGAAATTATAGTGACAAAATGAAATTTGGTCACAATTAGTAACAAATTATTTGTGATAAATATATATTTGTCACTATTAATGAAATTATAGTGATAATTTATCATTTTGTCACAATTAAAAATAATTATAGTGACAAAATGAAATTTGGTCGCAAAAAATATATTATTAGTGACAAATTATTTGTGATAAATATATATTTGTCACTATTAATGAAATTATAGTGATAATTTATCATTTCGTCACAATTAAAAATAATTAAAGTGACAAAATAAAATTTGGTCACAAATAATATATTATTAGTGACCAATTGTATATTCGTCACTAAATTTTTGTCACAAATAATCATATTTCTTGTAGTGTGATAAATCAAAGTTCGTATCCACAGAGAGTGTGTTTAAATCAATTAAAACTCTTTCTTTTAAGATTAAATATTTCAAAAGGGTTTTGACACGAATGTCAGGATTGTGTGGAAATTTGATTTGTAAATTTAAAAGACTTGTTTTTGGTTCTTTTTGAAAAAGAATTGAAATAAGGGTTTAAATATATGAGAAAAGCGCTGTAGTAGGGAACACTCACCAATGATCCCCACCTTTTACTCTGGATTAAGTTAAGTATTAATATATAAATCGTGAACTTAGATAATTATCAGATAAAAGTATCAATAGTTAATTCTCAATCCCTTGATGAATTAACCCTTTAATCTCATATAGAACCCTAATTCCTTGAGGTGCCCTATATGAGATCAAGCATAACGATCGATAATTGAAACATCTACAATATGAATCATGTCTATGTCTAGATCATGTTCATACCGTCGTTCTATCCCCTTTCCGGATTAAAGACCTCAGATCCCTCTTGTTGGCCCTAATCCTCAGATTTATTATTACTTACTAGATTGATCGGATCTAATAATAACAATAACAATACGAACAGAGTAGAACGAAATTCAAAAGATAAATATATTCATAAAAACTCAATTCATTGTATCAGGGGTTCACAAGGGTTCGTGACCCTAACTACAGCAAAGAGGTTCTAGCCAACCATTATCATGGCTAGAATCCAAAGTTCAATTGAAAAACAAAAACTAAAAGAACTGCAGAAAGGTAGAAGAAGAGATCTCTCTCAGAACTTCCGCCTCCGAATGATCTCAGTTGTGTAGAATATCAGATGTGTCTTCTAGGGTTGCCTTATGCCCTTTTTATAATCTGAAAATCCTCCTTTTCTCGCAACTGACAGCTGTCTCTCTCAATCCCACGCTTGGAGCGCAGGATCCACGCTCCAAGCGTGGAGCTTCTGCCATTTTTGTTTTCTCCACGCTCCAAGCGTGGAGTTCCACGCTTGAAGCGTGGACTCACTGTTCTGACGTCTCTTCCCACGCTTCAAGCGTGGGTTCCTACGCTTGGAGCGTGGGGCTTCTGTCTGATTCTTCTTCTTACTCCTTTATTTGTTATTTTCCTCCTGTAAACATGAAGAATTTGAGTGAGAGAGTGTCTGACAATTTTATTCAATAATTTCACCACATATACACTTTTACACACAGTTTTAGATCTGATTTCCTGCTGTTTTTGATCTATAAAAGTATATATGCTGGGAGCATATCACCACGCTATTACATCAATGGAGTTTGGGATATTTTCATCACTTTATCTTGTTGTTGATTTCGCTATGCTACGCTAGATTTCTATGTAGTTAGGGATAGATTGAACTCAATTGGTACTTCTTGTTATGAATTAAATTGTATCTATAATTTTTCTTTTTATAATTGAATGAATTTATCTGTTATTAATATTTTCTATGAGTTTGCTCCTTCTAAATTGATTTAGGGAGATTATATGACAATAAGGATGTTGGAGCATGAACTTTGAATTGATAAATTCATCGTAATCCTTGTGATCTAGGGATAGACATAGAGTACTTATGTAGTTGTATGATTCTTAATCTTAATGCATACTTTCTTTAAGAGTCGCCAGGGAACTAGGATTCTTTCAAGATTATATAGAATTGGGGTGTCAAGGGATTGAGTCTCAATTAAATTAAAAGAATCAATTGGCAATATATTAAGGGCAATTACTTAATGATCTAATTCATAACATAAAGAGAAAATTAGGGGAAATCGAAACTCTAACTATGTTTTTCTTGATTGTTAAAACCATTTTCTTCAATTTGCTTATTTTTAATTCTGAATTCTTATACTCTTGATCAATTTTAGTTTTAAATTCAAAAATTTCTCATAAATTGTTTGCCAAAATAAAGCGCGGATAGTGAACTAGTACTTGAACTCTAATTCTCATGGGAACGATCTCGTACTCACGTACATTTTTATTACTTTTACGATTGGTGCACTCACGTACACTTTTATTACTTTTACGATTTGTCGTGAATCAAATCGTGCAATTTCATTTCCTTAATTCACTAGTGCCTAGGCGATAAAATACTGAGACAAAATTTTCTGTGATTTGGGTGCCTAGACGCTCAAGCACTTGGGCGTTCGTGGACACGCCAGTGTAAAGCGCTTGGGTTGTAGGGAACTCGAGAGTAATAACTTTTTTGTATGTTGGGCACCTAGGTCCGGAATAAACTCGTGACAAAAAATTTCATATTTGAATTGATAGAGTATGGCTAAATGGACATATTGTGTTATTTGTGATGTTTTATAGGAGAATTAATTTACAAGATCCATGCATAATTCATATTTTAAGAAAATTTTCAGATCGAAAATGATGGATTTAAATCTCTAGGTCCTCATAAATATTGCAAACCTTTCTCTTAACTTTTCAAAGAATTCAAAGTTACATCAATCGAACGAGTATAGTTAGCACAAAATACGAAGAGTTGCACAACTTCAGGCCGCTCGAATCTCTAGGTGCCCACTAGCCAGCACTTAGGCTCTCCGATCGCAAAACGACACTTTAATTTGTCAAGCAAGATCGTTCCCAAAACGACACTTTAAACGATCGCAAAACAACACTTTAATGCTATGGCTAATTAAGCCTATTCTCTTAGTCTCTGAGACCAATTTGAGTCGTTCGGCTTAGCCTTTCAATTACCTGATTCAACTCTTCAGCTATTTTTATGTTCTTTAATTGCCATATATATGACTACTAATTAGTAATTATATAAATCAACATTTTCGTAATAGCTAGTTATAGGCATTCCAACATAAGACACTAGAATGTCTTATTTAGGGTATCCATAACTCCCTTTTGTCTGGACATGCATCAAAATGCCTCCCCTCTTATGACTTTCATTGCACAACGGTTGTTGCAGTGCTAACAGCAACAATTATGTGTCTTACCCCAGCAAGGCGCAGGCTGCTTTGCCTCTTCCCCACAATAGTTATCTTATCTCACTCTCCCACTGGATGGAAACCAATAAATACCTCCCCTCTTTTCTACTAAAAGGACACACAATATCATTATTTCATGAGTCATTACTCTGTGAATATGGAGAGTCATTGAAACCATTCAACACCACCCTCTATAGTTATCAGTGGCAAAGCCACATATAGCCTGGTTGTCGTGGATTTTATCAAATTTTATCAAATTTTACTTATTATATATAATTATG